>JALRMA010000421.1:0-34674 GCA_023638005.1 Forsythia suspensa | reverse complement strand
TCACATCGTTGGGCTAGCCATACGCCTTAGACTACAGTGTAAATGTGCTAAATGTCAAGCATTAGGTCCAACATCCCCAATTGCATCATTTAGCTCACTTATCTCTAAAAACAATCATCCATTGTTAATACTTGAGAGATTTATACAATCTTAGACTTATTTAAAGGTAAAACTTTTGTTTCCATGTCAAATGGATTACACATAGTAGATAGATTGACAATTTTCATAATTCTTTTACCCAATATATCTTGTGATGAAATGAAACATAACATCTATGTGTTTAGTCTTATCATGAAAGACATAATTTCTATTCAAGTGTATTGGACTCTAACTCTCTGAATGTAAAATGACATCATGATCAATGAATCCCAATTCACTCAACACTCTTCTCAACCACATCTCTTCTTTCACTACATCAGCAGCAGCAGCAGCAGCAATGTATTCTATCTTAGTATATGACAAGGAAACAATGTTCTGCAGCTGAGATTTTCAGCTGATACAAGTATCATTTATAGTGTACATATGCATAAATGGATTTTCTATTGTTACCATTTCCAGCAAAATCAGAATCAATAAAATCTTTTAAAATAACCCCTTCATTTTCTTGGTAAAATTAAACCTAACTCTGTCAATTACTACCTATTATTTCATGTTAGGTGAAAATTGTATAAGTTGGAAATCTCAGCTTCAGTCTATAGTTGCCTTATCTATTACTGAAGCTGAATACATTGCCTTAACTGAAGGTGTCAAAGAAGGCATTTGGCTTCAGAATCTGCTATTTGAATTATATTTGTTGAAAGACAATGTATGTATATTCTCTGATAGTCAAAGTGCTTTGTACTTGAGTAAAAATCTCATTTATGATAAAAGAACTAAACATATAGATGTTAAGTTTCATTTTGTTAGAGAAAAACTTTTAAAGAAGGAAATTATCTTGAAGAAAATTTCTACATATCATAATCCTACTAATATGGGTACTAAACCCATAAGTGTAAGCAAATTTTCAAGTTGTTTAAAATTTCTACATATTGACAATGGTTAAATTTTTGTAACTCGGGCAATGAAGAATGAGGATAGGTCTAAGGCACAAGAGATTAAATAAACTATAACCAAGTTCAAGGAAGCATCAAGTGAACCAAGGTGAAGATTGTTGAATAAAACTGTGGTTCCTTTATGAAGAATAGAAGCGTGGTTCCCTTTGTCAATAATAAAAAGCGTGCAAGTTCCTTTTGCAACTCTGCATAAATCATTGCATTTTTGTTGGATGGCGCTTGGACTAACACGTGAATCCACTCAAGCCAAATTAATAAAAGGATGTGAGCAGTGTAGATGAGTTCGGACTTTTAGAATTCTTCATTCTTTGCTATTCTCCTTTTTGCTTTCGGAATAAGAGTTTCCAAGAAACCTCTGCCGTTTCTTTTTCTTCTTCTACATTCTAATTTTTTCTTTATCTTTATGAGAAAGGGGGAATATTGTTCTTTGAACATAAATACAATATCTAAACAATAGATTATTGTATTCACGGTATCAAAGTGGGATTCAAGGCTGATTTGAAATTCCTAGTTTATTGTAGATAGGAGAAGTTCTTATTCGGTTTATCGTGTGTTAGATCGGACATGATTAACACAATCCGATGTATCTCTCGTGTTATCTTCTTAGTTATTAGTGGATGCCCCCAGATTTAGGTCGGTTGTTGACCGAATCAAGCGTTACCAATCTTGGTATTATTTTCTTGCTTATGTTCTTAGTTTATTTCTTTGTCTCGATTATAAGTTGTCAACGAAGTCTTGAAAAGCGCAATGTGACTAAATTAGCTATCAAAAGATATCTTCATCATTACCCTTCTCTAAAATTTTAGGATCAAGAATTTTATCAAGATAGTTTCATTCCATGGACATAAGGAAACGTTTTGCTAAACTTCTTTCATCTTCATCAATACTTGAAGATATCGGTTTTCATTCCCGATAAAAGCTCAACAAGAACAACACCAGTTTTATATACATCACTTTTATCTCGTAGTAAGTGACTTGACCGAAAGTATTCTCGATCTAGATAGCGTCGCCTTCACCGTGGTGGTAAGGTGAGTTTTATCTCCTACAACCGATCTTGAAGTTCCAAATTCGACACTTTGGCTTTATAGTTTTCATCTAAAAGGATATTGCTCGACTTTATGTCCCCTGTGATAAATGGTAATTGAAGTTGCATAATGTAGATAGGCAAGAGCTGCGCTATCTTTGCCGCAATTCTTAGGCGCATATCCCATGTAATGGGAACTCGGGTCATGGATGTTATCAAAGGGTTCTATTGAAATAAATTCATAAACCAACAAAAGAATTTCGTCTCCAAACAACATCCAAGTAGCTTAACAACATTTCTATGGTTGATTTGAGATAAGAGGACGACCTCATTTATAAACTACCCCAGCTTGATTTTGATCGCTACTAACTTTGACTTCTTTAGTGCTACAATTTTCCCATCGATAGCATGCCCTTATAAACTGTACCTTGACCTCCTCGTCCAAGTATTCTACTTTCGTTGAACCGATCGGTCGCCTTCAACAACTCCTTAGGTGTGAAAAGTCTTGTTTTTCTACAAGACCTTCATTAGTTGATATTTGTTATCGTGAATAAAAAGACCACCATTTCGCTTGAAATATTTTTGTTTCATTTCGCTTCTTCTTCTTCTTCAATACTTTGTATAGAAAATAAGTTATTAGCGGCATTAATAACAATCCAATGCTTGTGCCTAGACCTACATGATATTAAAACATGCAAAAGTGGCAAGTTGGTTTGAAATTAAATCATGTCAAATAAGACGAGATCGCATGCATTTGCGACGTGAAAAATAAATATTTATTTTAAAACTTACTTATTTCCTTCTTGTTTGAATTTTGTAATCTCAAATAAACTCGGGGCATTGATGATTAATAGACCCGTTATATCTTTATAGGCTTTGAGCCCAAGGATTGAAAGATAATTGTATAGTTTACTCCACAAGTGTCGTCACCAAATTAACGAAGGGCGTGTGCGGGTCACTTGGAGGTTTTAATGTACCTTTGGGTCGTTGCTTTCATTGCCCAAAGTGTTTGACCCGATTTAAAGTGGGACTCGCTAGGTTTGGGTATAATATTATTGGGGTTTATATATTTAGGGTATAATATACTATGGGTTAATATATTATACTATTATCATACCTATATATTATATTATACCATATATAATATTTATTATTACTCATATATATATACTTGGTTGGGAAGCCGAGAAAAGAACCACCCATATTCATTATACACACACGTGAAATCCGAGAATCAATGAGCGAAAGCCAAACCGTAAAAGAACTTCACCCATTGTTATTTGATATTTTCTTTGTGAAAATTGCAGCCCATTCCCTCATTATATTTCCTTTGGTGAAATAGGTCCTTCTTAGTTTGTCCTTTTAACTTGGTGTTACCTTTGTGGAGTTAGACAATTATTAATCGAGCCCTATCAATTGTTCTTGCAAGAAACAAAGATCCGGTAGAACTATTTTTCCCAACAATTGGTATCGAGCTTTGGTAGCATTCCGTATTTTTGGGTTGTCTGATTAACGAAGAAGAAGAAACAAGAATCTTCCGAATCATACTGCATCTATTTTTGGCCAAAGGAGACGCCATCTTTGTGAACAGAGACCATATTCCAGCCTCACGGCGTCAAGGCGGAGCGGACGGTGGAGCACGTGGGGCCCAGAGGAGGTGGCGAGCATGGTGGCGCTGGACTTGACTACAGATCTCTTCTAGCGGCGCTGGGGGCGTATGCGAGGGTTTTTCGACGAGTGGTCTGGCGGCGTTGATCCTCGTCCTATTTTTGACCTTCCGGGTGGTCAATTATAATTTTAGTAGTCCAAACAACTTGGACAATGGGGGTTTGATAGTGAACGATTCGGTGTTTGCAAAACCTTCGTGGTTTTTAGCTTGTGTGGTTGCCGGAATTATTTTAATTTGTTTCGCATCTCCTATTTAATACTGATTGTCCAAATTTGGTCCGCTTTGGTAAATTGGCTAATCTCTTTACATTCTAGTACTAGCAGTCATCATGTAGGGTGGCCATTAGTTCAGGGTTACCGTGTGGGTAACCATTGCTGTTGCTAGGAATTTACGTGCCCATTATTGTGACTTGTGTTAGCTTTTGTTTTGGTGTCGATTATTTGTGATACATTTTTTTGTGCATTATTATTTACAACTCACACCGGACTTTACCTGGTTTGACAATTTTCTTGATCTCGAGTTCGTGAATCTCAAAACCACGGGAATCTAAAACGGTGCATATTGAGGCCTTTAGGTTTTCTGCGTGATTATCTTGAGGTGCTTGTTGGTGTGTATTCTTATTTGTTAAAATGTCTCACATCGTTTTGACTTGAGTGTCTTTACCGGTAAATGTGATTTTCTATTTGGCAAATGAGAAAATGAAAAGTATTTTGGTTTAGCCAAAGGTTTCAAAAGCTATTGATAATTCTTATGGTCCTAAAGTTACCGAGGATCGAGAAAAAGAATTTTGATGAACTTGCTTATACTTCTATCATATTGCATTTATCGGACCTTCGCTTTGCAAAAAAGTACGAAAATTTGATTCTCTGTAAGAGCTTTGGAAAAATTAGAAGAGCTTTATTTAATCCAATCCACTCCAAATAAAATTTATCTCCTTGAAAATTTTTTCATTTTCAAAATTGATCCCTCAAGTGATTTGGATGACAATCTCGATATTTTAATAAGCTTGTGCAAGATATTACAAACCTGTGGTTAAACGGTTCCCGAAATTAACAAAGCTATTATTTTGTTAAATGTCATTCTGATTCATATAAGTGAAGTCAAGAATGCCATTAAGTATGGGAGGGAGACCACTTACACCCGACATTGTCATAGACTCTTTTGAAAATTAAGGAGAGAGTTGAAGTTCGAGAACATTGAGAGAAAATTGGTGAAGTCCATTTTGTGAGGGGTAGACCTCGCCTGGGATGGGAGGAAGTGGAGGTGGAGGTGGGCAAAAGCGATTGGTAGCAATAGAAAGGGTAGAAGTCGTTATAAGTCACATGGGAGGAGGGCAAAAGAAAAGAAATGTTACGGGTGTGGAAAAATATGACATTTCATTAGTGAGTGTTATAAAGAGAAGAACAAGCAGAGGAGAGAAGATCGAGAGAGAGACAAATGTAGTGACCTCTAGTGATGAGTGCGGTGAGATTTACATGCTTTTAAATTACGAGCCTGGTGAGATTTACATGCCTATGAACTCCCATATACATGAGTGGATTTTTGACTCCGGTGTATCTTTTCATGTCACTTCAAACAAATTTTGGTTTGATCATTTGCATGAGTCTGATCATGGACATGTAGTAGCATGGGGTAGAGTTGCAAATAGAATTACTAGTGTTGGTAATGTAATTGTTAAATTTGACAGTGGTTTTGTGCATACATTAAGAGAAGTTAGATATGTTCCCATATATAGGTAGGAATTTGATTTCTATAGGAGAGTTAGAGAGCACAGTTTCATGGGTAGGCTTGGTAATTGCATAATTATAATGTGTAGGCACTTTAGAGCTTTTAAAGCTACTAGGAGAAATGGCATATATATTACACATCTTTCAAGTGATGAGTGGTCTAAATTCCACTATCTCTTCTATTGACACCGATCACACACAAATGTGGCACAATAGGTTAGCTCACATTAGTGTTAAGGGACTTAAGTTCCTTAACGACAAGGGTGTGTTTGGTAAGGATCAGGTGTCTGACATCCTTTTTGTGATCATTGTGTGCTTGAAAAATATCGTAGGATATCGTTTTCATCTAGCACACACAAGACAAGTAGAGTATTAGAATGCATTCATACCGATTTGTGGGGGTCCCGGAGCAATCTCACATTTGGTGGTAACAAATATTTTTTTGTCTATTATTGATGATTTCTCCAGACGCGTGTGGTTTATCTATTGAAAGATAAAAGTAAAACTTTTATTAAATTTAAACATTGGAAAGTTCAATTGGAGAATCGAGATGTAAAAAAGATAAAATATTTGTGTAATGATAATGGTCTTGAATTCGCGCAATGTCGACTTTGAAAATTTGTGTAATGAGTGTGGTATTACTAGATATAAAATTGTGCCTTACACTCCCAACGAATGGGGTTGCTAAAAGATGAATCGTACTTTGCTTGATAAGATTAGATGTATGATGTTGAGTTCGGTATGCTAAATCGCTTTGGGGTGAAGTCATATGATCTTTGCTATTTGACTAATATGACTCATTCTATTGTTTTAAATAGTGATACAATCATGATGAAAATGGTATGGTAAATGTCTTTGATTATTCTATACTTAAGACTTTTATCAGTGCTGCTTTCTTTCATCGAGTGAGAGAAAATAGATCTTAAGACTAGAAAATGTGTTTTCTTAGGATACCCAGAGGGTGATAAGGGGTATAGGTTGTGGGATATGAGCCAAAAGGGTATGAAAATCATTATTAGTCGGGATGTCTTTTTAATGAGTCGATAAGCCTTGTTTAGAGAGTGAAAAACAGTAAGAAACTATTAGGGAAGAGTCCCTAGTTGAGGTGGAGAAAGTGAGTACCCACATCCCCATCACCCTTAGTGAGGTGGAGAGTGACACACATCAAAATCAATGTAACATAGATGCGTAAGGTAACGAGGATGTGATAGAAGAAAATCCCGTTGACCAAAATCATTTGGCTAATTATCAATTGGCGTAGATAGAGAGAGGAGACCATGTAGGGAACCACAAAGACTATCTAACTTCACTATAGCCTATGCTAGTTATCGTGAACTAGTTGATAAGAGTCAAATACCTTTGTGGAAGCTATAAAGAGTGAGAAGTCCGTAGAATGGTTTAGTACCATGAGAGGAGAGATGAGTTCTCTTGTTAGGAATCAAACTTGGGATTTAGTTCCTAAAACCTAAGGATAAATCTATAGTGGGATGCAAATGGGTATATAAGGTGAAAAATGGTACCACTGAGAGTGAGCCTGTGAGATACGAGGCTAGGCTAGTAGCCAAGGATAAGTGGTATAGAATGTTTGATTCACATGTTTTTATTTTGGTTACAAGAGGAATGAGTTTGATAATTGCTTGTATTACACCGCACCACAAAGACAAATGATGATTGTGTGTATTTGTTACTTTATGTGGATGACATGTTATTGGATGGACTTAACATGAGAGTGGTAAACAAGATAAGTGTTGAGTTAAGTAAAGAATTTGACATGAAATACCTAGGACATTCTAGAAGGTTCCTTGGTATGTTTGATAGAGATAGGTCAAATTCATGCTTATTTGTGTATCAAACTCCTTATGTGCTTAAATTTTTGAAGAAATTTGGCATTGTTAATTGCAAACCCACTTTTGCGCCTCTTGGTAACGAATTTATCTTTTTTGAGGAACAGGATAAAAAAAAGGAGTTCATGAGTAAAAACTCCTTCTCAAATGTTATTGGCTCCGTTATGTACTTGATAGTTTGCACTAGGCCAGTCTTGGCCTTTACTGTTAGTGTTTTAAGTAGGTACATGTTTGATCCAGGTCCCAAATATTGAAAAGCTTTAAAGTTGTTGCTCAGGTATTTGAAGGTTTATAACTTTGCATATATGGACACTAAGGTGCTCATTAATGGTAAAGTTTAGAAGTTGGTGACACTTCTAAACTTCGGTAAATATGTAAAGTTCCAATTTGTTTGGAATCCTTTTTAACAACTACTAAGCTATTTTTTGCTTTTGGGGTTTGCAAGTATATTTGGATCAAGGTGGAGGTTTGTTGAGATTTTTGTGATCTCAAATAAACTCGGGGCAATGATAATTAATAGACCCGTTATATCTTTATGAGCTTTGAGCCCGGTTGAAAGATAATTGTATAGTCCACTCCACAAGTGTGTCACCCAAATTAATGAAGGACGTGTGTGGGTCACTTGGTAGTTTTAATGTACCTTTGGATCGTTGCTCAGTGAGTCGCAGTGTTTGACCCGTTTAAAGTGGGACGACTAGGTTTAGGTATAATATTATTGGGGTATATATATTAGGGGTATAATATATTATGGGTTTATATATTATACTATTACCATACCTATGTATTATATTATACCATATATAATATATATTATTACACACATATATATACTTGATTGGGCAGTGAGAAAAAGAACCACCCATATTCATTAGACACACACGTGAAGTTCGAGAATCAAAGCGACCAAGCCAAGCAGAATATAAGCGCGAACTTGACCATTGTTATTTGATATTTTCTTTGTGAAAATTGCAGCCCATTCCCTCCTTATATTTCCTTTGGTGAAATAGGTCCTTCTTAGTTTGTCCTTTTATCTTGGTGTTACCCTTGTGGAGTTGGACAAGATTAATCGAGCCTCTGTCAATTGTTCTTGCAAGAAACAAAGATCCGGTGAACTATTTTCTCCAACACTTACTAGTAAATTTTTAAGCTCTTGAAAATACTTTGTATGAAGTCTGTCTCATGATTGAATGTAATGAAGATGATGCAAAGTGACGAGATGAGTAAATTTGGAGAGGTGAATAGTATTTACAACTTGTAGGTAATACCCATTTTTTAAAACACGAGGCAATGCAACACAGAATCGATTTCTTTGCCATCACCAAAATAACTCGGCTTGCAAGAGCACTTGTAACCATCTTCGATGATTCGTGCAGATTTCGTAATGATGGCATGGATTATTCTCACATTAGTTGATGTCTCGAAAAGAAAGAAGTGACAAGAGTCATGGTTGAGCCAAACGAAATATATATTGGTCTTATTTCTTTTGATAGTCCATTTTGGTTTGGTAATCGCTCTAGTTGTGTCTAATATGCATACCAACATTGTTACGACCCGTTTAAATTAGTCAAAATCAAATTGCTTTAGTCAAAGTCAATAAAATTTTGGGTCAAGTCTAAGTCAAATAGTCAAAGTTGGACTCAAATTAAGTAAATAAATTGTTTTGGGCTACTTTATAAATTATGGGTACTTAAGGATTTAAATGTCAATATATATAAGTTGGGGCTAAGGCTGCA
This sequence comes from Forsythia suspensa, assembly GCA_023638005.1. Taxonomy (NCBI): domain Eukaryota; kingdom Viridiplantae; phylum Streptophyta; class Magnoliopsida; order Lamiales; family Oleaceae; genus Forsythia; species Forsythia suspensa. The sequence goes on along the minus strand of JALRMA010000421.1, from coordinate 25,625 downwards.
ATTTGACATAAATGTAAAATGAATTTGGGGGATTCATTTAAATGGCCTGGTCAAACAACATCATCATTTAAATAGCCCCAATTTAAAGAAATTTGTGTGAAAGGCTTATACATTAAAAAAATGCAAATATCAAATATCAAATGACTAATATGTCCTTGTAGATAAAAAGACATCAATACCCAAAATTATTTTACTATTTACACAAATGATTGTTGGGATCCATTCACGTATGAGAAAGCAAGGTGGTTCAATGAAAAAATTCAATGCAATGCTTCTCTTCAATTCACTTTTTCTCTTCCATTATCAAATGTTCTAAATTAAAATCCTTACATCATATCTTGACTAATTATCATCATCTTTCCTTCATATGAAACGTAGTATTTTTTATGAAAAAACCCTAAAATATACATTGTTATTCCGTTGAGCAATAATTTGGTTGAAGTGAGAAATCAAATTTTACAACATTTTGTTGTTGAGCATTTGGAGAAGAAGACAACGTACGGTTAAATTTCATTATATGACTATTTTATTTCTCCTTCTTGTTAATAATTTATTAATGTTGTGATTTTGTTAATGGGTCTATTTGTCAAAAAACGATTTTAAAGTCTTTTTTTTTTTTTTGTATTGATATTGTTAGAAAGTGAAATATAAGTTGGCAAATACATGTTTGATTATTGTATTTGTTATTCCACTATAAATTTATATAAACGATATCAATATCGTTTTTTGAGTTTCATAACGACATTAATATCGTTACCCTTATTTGTATTATAAATACATGTTGTTAGCCTTATTCCACGATGATGATATTTAAAAATTTATGTTGAATTGCAGCTATGGACAACGTGGATATGGTATGGATATTAGTTTGTTATCCAATTGAATTTGAGCGTAATATTGAAGACACATGGACTTGGAAATATGTAGGAAAGAGAAAGGAAAACAACGCCTATTCATGTTTCAAGATCAATTACTTATGCGGAGTTGTATAATAAAGTTAAAGAGGAGTTGAAGATTGATTCAAGTCTATATGAAATAGAGATGGCTTGTCTTCTCCCCTAATGTCCAATGCTCCAAATTGCCACACCGATCAGTAATTGATTGCGACAACAATGTGAAGTGTTATCTTTGTGTTACCGTCATAAACAAGCTTATCTTTGTGTTACTCGTTCAAGAAAGATATTGAAAACCACGGAGATGTTGAAGAGAGTGGAGATGGAGAACAGTTTGGAAATACTAACATTGAGGAAGAAATTGTTCGAACTGACGATGGTGAAAGATATTGCAGCTATGGACAACGTGGATATGGTATGGATATTAGTTTGTTATCCAATTGAATTTGAGCAGAATATTGAAGACACATGGACTTGAAATATGTAGGAAAGATAAAGGAAAAACAACGCCTATTCATGTTTCAAGATCAATTACTTATGCGGAGTTGTATAATAAAGTTAAAGAGGAGTTGAAAGATTGATTTAAGTCTATATGAAATAGAGATGGCTTGTCTTCTCCTTCTAATGTCCAATGCTCCAAATTGCAGACTGATCAGAATTGATTGCGACAACAATGTGAAGTGTTATCTTTGTGTTTACGTCAGCAAAGAAGCTTATTTTTGTGTTACTCGTTCAAGAAAGATATTGAAAACCACGGAGATGTTGAAGAGAGTGGAGATGGAGAATAGTTTGGAAAATAATGAACATTGAGGAAAAAATTGTTCGAATCGACGATGGTAAAAATATGCTTCTAGACTGGAATGATATTCACATAATCCAAGGTAGTCCTGAAAGACTTGATGCTCATATGGCAAACGACAACGATGGTGATTTGCACATAGATGAACCCACTAGTCAGCCACATTATAGTCCGACTATGGCCGATGACAATGATTTTAATGTTCACATAGATGAACACAGTAATCAAATGGTAATTGCAAGTGCTAGTTTGCTCCATTGTGGGTCATCGGTTAGAATTCCGTAAAACGAAGATATGCAAGTCAAACAGCTTATTTCCAAATATAAAAACCTAATATCAACATTGCGGTTGTTTGGTCGTGAAGTGTCATTTTGAATTCAAAGTTAAGAAGTCAAATAAGAGCATTTATACGCTTGTTTGTATTGAAAAAAATTACAAGTGGCGGTTATGGGCAAACAAGATCAAAGAAAGTCCTATTTTCAAGTTTGAAAGTACAATGGTCATCATTCTTGCTCCATGAGTGTTCATCGTAGAGACCATAGGCATGCATCTTATTTGGTTATTGGAAAGTACATCGCCCCTAAGTATCAAGATGCCAACCGAATTTATGACCAAGGGACATTATTAGCGACATTAGTGCCGAGAGTTTGTATAAACCATAAGCTATACTAAGGCGTATATGGCTAAAGCTTTTGCATCTGGATTGATCCGTGGAAAACCTTATGAGAGTTAAGCGAAATTGCCATCATATTGTCATGTTTTGTAGGTGCAAAATCCCGGTACACTAACATTCATTCATACTACAGATGATGATAGATTCAAATACTTTTTTATGGCCTTGAGACCAAGCATGCGTAGATTCCTCACCTCAATGCGACGGGTAATTTACGTGGATCTAAACATTCTTGAAATCGAGATGCAAAGGTACTCTACTAGTTGCAACCAAATCAGATGCAAATTTTCAAATATTTACACGCATGGGGAGTTGTTGATTCGGAGAATGATGAATCTTGGACTTGGTTCTTTCGTAAGTTGTGGTTAATAATAGGTGATACAGACAAGCTTGTCATTATTTCGACCGTGCAACATGCATAAAAATGGAGTTAGAAATGTGTTTCGGTTTGCTCATCATGGCAATTGTATATATTACTTGCAAAAAAAACTGAAAACTAATTTTCCACGGTGTGATCTTGCAACTTTGTTCACGGCAACGGCGAGGCCTATATCTTTATTACTGATTTTGAGTCCAACATGGCTGCACTGTGCGAAGAAGAAGGAGGGCATTAAAGAGTACTTATTAGAAGAAGATTTCCACTATTGGGCAAGAGCACATTTTATGGGATACGGTACAATATAATGACCACGAACAATACAGAGTCGCTTAATAGTTTGTTTAAGAGTGCTAGAGAATTTCCAATAATTGGTTTGATTGAGTATATCCGAGAGACATTGCAAAGGTGGTTTTATGAAAGACATGTTGAAGCAGAAAAATGTGTAACCCATCTCACCCCATCTTTAGAGAAGAAGATGCACTAAGTATAATGAGTCAAATGGGTTGGAGGTTAATCAAGTCTCCCCGACATGTATCAAAGTTGGTGACAACCTAGAACACCATTTTGTGAACTTGGATGAAAGGACATGTACCTGTAGAAAATTTGATTTGGACAGGTTTCCTTGCATGCATGCAATTGCTACTATAAGGTTTATAGGAGATGACGGTTACAAGCTATGCAGCCCCTATTATACTAGTTCTTGTTGGAAGCAAGCCTATTCTGAATTTGTATACCCTTTGCCAAATGAGATGGAATGGCAAATTCTTGAACATGTGATGTCTAGAAAAGTATTGTTACCGTTGATAAAAAGACAAGGAGGACGACCGTCCAAAAAGATGAAACGATCTGTTGGAGAGACACGTAAATCTTGTAGGTGCAGTAAGTGTTAGAGAACTGGTCATAACCGCTCCATTTGCACGTTTGAAGCAGCTCCTAGTGGTCCATAATGTTATTGTGAATTTTGATTTTATGCCTTTGTTATTTTGGATATATCTTTCTCCCTTTTGGTTGTAACTGGTCATATGTTGCTCCATTTTGGATATAACTGGTCATATCTTGCTCTATTTTGTAATTGGATATATGTTGCTCCATTTTGTTGCAAATTCCAGCTTGTAAACTCGTTGTTGTACACTAATGCTCCATTTTGTTGTAAATTTTTATGTCGATGCATAACGACTTTCATATCGTTATAGTTGTAATGGAACCATATGTATATCGTTATATCACCGACATGGTTTTTGATTTTTTTTTTGTATTGAACGACTTCAATATCGTTATAACGATATTAATATTGTTTTGTCAATTAATTAAATTCACAAGTTATCTCAGATATGAACGATTTCAATATCGTTATGTGAACGGATAACGAGTTAAATATCGTTATAACACAATTGAACAAATTTTGTTATAATCATATTTTGTGTATTGTAACAACTTTAATATCATTATAACGAGGTCAATATCGTTATGTCAAATAATTATACGCACAAGATATCTGTACTGGAAAGACTTAAATATCGTTATGTAACTGGATAACGACTTTAATATCGTTATAACGAGGTCAATATCGTTATGTCAAATAATTATACGCACAAGATATCCGTCTTCGGAAAGACTTAAATATCGTTATGTAATTGGATAACGATTTTAATATCGTTATAACGAGGTCAATATCGTTATGTCAAATAATTATACGCACAAGATATCTATAATCGAAAGACTTAAATATCGTTATATGAACCGGATAACGATTTTAATATCGTTATAACGATGTCAATATCGTTTTGTCAAATAATTAAATCTACAATGTATCTATACTAGAAATCGACTTAACTATCGTTATGTGAATAGATAACGACTTAAATATCGTTATAGTTACATTTACTATAGTAACGATTTATATATCGTTTTTTATCAACTGTAACGACGCAAATATTGTTATTATACAAATTGTAACTGTAACGACTACAAAATAGTTATAATTAGATTTACTATAGTAGAAACATTACTTTTAACCAAGAACCGAATAATATTTTTCAATGAAATGCCTATATAGACTACCATACAAGATTCTAGTGTTGTCAACAACGTTTGAAGTAATTCAAGAGGGAATAAGGTAACTCTATTTGTGTTTCATTCATTGTTAAGTATGGTCTTTTGTGACTAGATACCATATTTCGGACCTCCGCGTGTGTTTAAGCATGTCCATCGTACATGGACGATCGATCCAAGCAAATTTGAGCGAAACGATATCGATATCGTTATATGACAATTGAAACGACTTTTATGTCGTTATAGTTATAATTTATATAATAACGACTTTAATATCGTTTTCCACAAACTATAATGACTACAAAATCGTTATGGTGGATATATCATTGTTCAAGTTTTATGTAATATAACGATATAGATATCGTTATATGACAGCTGCAATGACTTGGATATCGTTATTGTTACAATGTCTATAGTAACGACTTTAATATTGTTTTCAACAAACTATAACAACTACAAAATCGTTATTTTGGATTGACATCCGTTTTGCAATCCGATGGGCTCGAATCATCATTACTTAGTAGAAACATTACTTTTAACCAAGAACCGAATAATATTTTCCAATGAAATGCCTATATAGACTACCATACAAGATTCTGGTGTTGTCAACAACGTTTGAAGTAATTCGGTAGGAATAAGGTAACGTCATTTGTGTTTCATTCATTGTTCGTATGGTCTTTTATGACTAGATACCATATTTCAGACCTCCCGCGTGTGTTCTAAGCATGTTCATTGTACATGGACGATCGATCCAGCAAATTTGAGCGAAACGATATCGATATCGTTATATGACAATTGAAACCACCTTTATGTCGTTATAGTTATAATTTATATAATAACGACTTTAATATCGTTTTCATCAAACTATAACGACTACAAAATCGTTATGGTAGATATATCATCGTTCAAGTTTTATGCAATATAACGATATAGATATCGTGATGTTACAACAGAAACGACATTAATATCGTTATAGTTATATTTATTATAGTAACGACTTTAATATCGTTTTATATCAACTATAACGACTACAAAATCATTATTTTGGATATATCATTGTTCAAGTTATATGTAACGAAACGATATAGATATCGTTATCATACAACTGACACGACATTAATATCGTTATAGTTATATTTACTATAGTAACGACATTAATATCGTTATTTTACAACTGAAACGACATTAATATCGTTATAGTTACATTTATTACAGTAACGACTTTAATATCATTATATTACAACTGAAACGATTTTCATATCGTTATATCTACAATTTGAATGGTCACGACTTTCACATCTTTTTTTATCAACTAAAATAAAAATAATGTCGTTATCGTATCATCGAGACGATATTTTAGTCGTTATAGCTAAATATTGTATGATACCGATATAAATATCGTTTACATTGAACTAGAATGAATTGATTGTTGATCTTTAGGATCCCTAAATGTGCAAGTTGTGTATTGGAGTGATATTAATATCGTTACTTGCCAATAGAAATAATATTATAGTCGTTATAGTCAATGAAAGTTTAGTAATCGCAACTATTAAATTATAATTTACCATTTTTTATCCACTTTTCAACCATACCTTTTATATAATCCACCACTTTTACAAATTTTGAAGAAATTCTATTTTACGTTGAAATCCCACAAGCATATGGGTTCGTTGAAATACTAGCATTCCCACGAGTCCTATGATTTGCAATAATTATGTAAAATAGAAATAAATTCTTTCTATTTTTATTAAATACAATGGACTAATTTAGCTAACTACATTAAATTTGCTTCATGATTTAGAGCAAAAAATGTAGTAGACAACATATGGTAGGAATCAGACTCTACCCTTTATATTAGACAAGGATGATTTGAAAGTTTGTGTTTTTTTTTCAAACATAAAGCATTGAAGAAGAAAGAGTTCAAAATCACTACCCAATTTACGGTAATTATTATTCGTAGAAGATCCATCCACAAAAAAAAACAACAAAAACGTCCCAATCATTGGGGAGGCAAGCGTGGGTAGAGATCGAAATAGCCAAGCAGCATTGCGTCGTCGGTGTGTAGATAACGCCGTGCTCCAATCGAGCGGATTACGCTTTTGGACTTGGGCTTCCCGAATCTCTCGAATCATGCTTCGAGATGCGCTGAAGTTACGCCATTGAAGAAGCTCATGAGATATAGATGTCAATGTTGGTTCAGCTGGTTGTTTCATGGAAGTCCTCGGCCATTGGATCATCCCGAAAGGTGCTCGGTTTCACCATGTAAATTACCACAGGCGCCAATGGGACCTGTGTGCTTCGCTCCAGGTTGCGAGTCATGTGTACTTCTGTAATTACGTATCCCAATTACGCATCGATGCGCATTGTACGCTTCACTCGGGTGATTTCATGGGAGAGGTCAATGCCGTACATTTCACAAAGTCCTGTAATTAGCGATGGGAACGCCAAACATCTCCGGTTGTTTCGAATATGCAAGACATTGCAGAATATATAGTTACTGATATTGAGGGTCTTAGTCTGGAGCCAGTAAAGTAGGCGTGCTCGCTCCATAGTTACTGTAGAAGTATGTGTCGTAGGGAGAAGATTGGCGCTCACCATCTTGTCTAATGTGTGTACTTGAGGTATAAGACATTTATAGTGTATAGCGTTGCTTCCATCAGGCCAATGATCAATTCCCTCACAAATGGAGACGACTACTTCATCAAGATTACTAGTAGCGGCTTCAAAAATATCGGTCTCCGTGTTGTCAAGTTCGTAGTAGCTGAGAATGGCTAAGGGGGAGAATGAAATATATTTCCCTCACATGTATACTTGGCAATACTTAGGATGTTTGGGGTTGTCGATGTTATCATGGATATTGGCGTAGAATTCTTTGATGATTTCTACATAGGCAACCCGCGGAGTGGCAACAAATGTTTCCCAATGATTCCTCGCAATAACTTAACTGTGAAATTTATTTGCAAAATTCGATGTTAACACCCTTCGCTCCGGTATAATATTTCATTGGCTTGTGTCGTTCTTGTAGACCATCAAAGCTGTCTCCGTCTCAAATTTATTGTCGTCATAAGTTATCGGTTGTTTTGAAGTCTTCTTTGATGAAGCCTTTCTCTTTCCTGAGCTCGGTCCAGCTTCTTGCATTGGTTTCTTTGATCTAGGCATTGTATCTATCCATTTTAGAGAAATAAATTTATGGTTACAATCAACACGAATTCACTAATCAAATTAGGCGTGCAAAGTGGACTGGGGTGGATGTGGTGTGTTTAGCATGCGGTGCTCTGTTAAGAATGGCATTGCCGTGAAAAATCATGTTGACCAAGTAAGCATTTGAGTTATTGTGTTAAGGAAACAACAAAATGTTAAACATGTGGTTGAATCAATTTATCAAACACTTGGTGGGCATATGCTATTACAAGTTCAGGCAAATAACTTGGACAATGCATTAAACCCAAAATTGTTTTGAATTAATGATCAAACCACCAACACAACATCCACTCAAACCAAAAACAATTAATTGCCCAACCTCCTCAATCAAAGAAAACACCAATAGCATATCACATATATTGGAGCAAGGTGAAAGAAAAGTTAGCCATGTTACCTTGATTTGTAATGAGGGAGGAGGAAAGTCACGTAGAACAACGGATGAGAATGAAAGTAATCCTTCAATTGATTATGTATTGAAGTCCAACTAATTTCTTGTCGATGTGGGAGGAGAAGTGAAGAATGTGGAAAATTAGGAGGGGCAAATGAAATGAAGGAAATGGGAGAAATATACTACTAACCTGTGGGGTTTTAAACCCCACGGTTGACTTCGCCGAAGCGGACGCGACTCGGCCCTGCAAAGGGCGCTTATGTCCGCCGAGCGGACAAACTTTCCGTTTGGGTTGTTTCATCGCTTCGACGAGCGAGTTAATCTCACGTGAAAAATATTTCTTGTGTCATCGGATCCTTTATCCACACAAGGAAGAACTAATTCATTAAAAGCTCTCTCAGTCACACGCTGCACAATATCGTAAAGCCTTCAACATCCAAAAGTTGAGCAGATCCTTTCATCGAAAGTTTAAAGTCAATCCCTGCATCAACTACCTCTCATTCTTCAAGGGAAGTAACTTCAGCTTTCAGTTTGTCACTTTTTGTCTGTGGATTGGTACTTGGAATGACAAAATCGTTATGGCTTCCAAAATTGGGTTTTTGTAGACAAGCCTTTGCTCTTAGCTGCCGAATTGTATCATTGTGAATTGGCTCACGTGTAAAGATCATTCATCTAGGCAACATGGCTACTTTATGAATTGTGGTATGTTTAAGAAATATATAGACGACAATGGAACATTCATGGACGAATTGCACGTACATCTATGTTTGCTTGTAGAAATTCAATGTACTTAACGGTGAATATCCCACAATCAGATCTACAATGAAGTTGTGTAGTTATGTTAAATCCACTAAAAATAATGCAATATCAAACATATGCAAAATAAACCATACCCATTATGTTGTTGAAGAACCTCTTTCATCTTGATAAATCTGAACTGCTCTGTGATGTAACTGTCATCACATTTGACATGCAATTTCATCATCAAAGGAATTACTACCGAGAGGCTTCATAAACGCTTCCAACTCGCTTTGCCGACATGACTCTTTAAGTCGTCAAGATAAATATAGTTCGGTCCTCTAATTCAATCTTCACTGCATAACCAATGACGTACCAATTGCACAACAAGGAGCATACAAATATCTACATTCCTTCCAAGATTTACCAAGCTCGTGTAGACCCGACTACATACTTCACAAAGGATTTACTAAACTTGAACTCTTCTTTTCTAGGCAATTGTGCATGTATTTGCCACTCTCCATGTGCTGACTGGACAAATTGGCAGAAATAGCAATCTAAGATGCTACAATCTTGCTGAAACAGATTTGGAAACTTTAGAGCCCTATCTCGGATGTGGTACAAGGCCTCGTTCATAATCTGTGCAATAAATCGTAATTAACACAAATACTAATTGTGCATGAAAATTATTATAACCGTATCGAAGTTTGAGTACTTACCTCTCCAGTAAGCCAACCATCCTTATTCATATGGTCAAGCAAACATTTTACTTCAACATCACAGCGATGCAAAGGTACCAAGTCACTGTGTACACAACATATGCAATACACAGTCAGGTCTATTTGAAACTATATTTATTATCATCACGTACGCGCAACTATATGTATTGAGTTACCTCGTGGATGCTACTTCCATCCATTTATTAAGATCATCAACCTTCGAAGGATCCACTTCTCGATATGGATCGTATACATCAATGTCTGACAACTTTCTCCTCTTTGTCGTCCGTGAAGGGGAACACAAAAGACGTGCTTTTCTCTTTGTACGATGCTCCCGTCCTTTTATTTTAAAAATCTGACTTAGTAATCTACATTTAGTTAAATTTGGAGTTAAGTTTATGACTTCAATATATTTGGAGTTAAGTTATGTACATACCTTTAGTAGATTTGTTCGCATCCTCCTCAAGTTTCTCCGGTGTCAAAAATTAGCAGACATTCCTTTCTCCACAATTTCGGTTTCTTCCTTTCCGGTCTCATCTTCTATTATTCTTTCTTTTCAAGCTCGTCTATTACATCATCAGACCCAACCTCATCCTTTCTCTCTACTTCCGATTGAGCCACATGTACATTGGTTGCATTATAAATGGGACTCTCACAGGCACTTGTTGTTGAATGAAACCTACCCACTGCAGCCAATTCAACCAAACTATCAATCTTATACTCCATTTGATCAAGTCATTTTGATATGACCCCTAGCAACCTTCCCTCAAGTTTTTCTATTTCCATCCTCACTACATCTCGCAATGTTATGGTCATGACAGAGACCGGGTGGGGGTTGAGATACCCAAGAAAAAATGTTGGTGAAAGGAATGAGATGGCTCACCATCATGCTCGGGCCTCATTTTCTTTTGAATCTCGGAATCCATGTCTTCTTCTTCCACACACAGGGTCAACTCTTTCCAATAATCCTCCTCAAGTTCAACTTCAGTGGGAATCAATGTAGATTTCACTTCTAGTCGCAAATTACAAATATAAAAATTATCCTTTTGCTAAGCAAAGTTCACAATTTAGCCATACATATGTTTATAAAATAAGGCAAGTCACCTCTTTCGCTTCCAAAACATTAAAAGTTCAGACGACATCAACCTCTTGAGACAGCTTCCCAAGCCAAGATTCTTGGAATTCCATCAAGATATTTCTCAAGAAACTTCTTTCCCATATTTGGAATCGCTTGAATGCCCAAATCTGTAGTCAAAGAAATATTATTATCTCCAAAAATTTACACAATAAATAATATAAAATAAAATATGTTGTTTCTTCATACCATTATAGCAAGGAGAAAGTCGTAGTATGAATACCTACAACGTGATTCTCCTTCTTTCAATGAATTTCTCAATTTATCTCACATGTCACGTTTGAGTATCCTAATTGTGTAGTCATATGACATTTTCCCCATGGATACTTGTCAAATTTGTCTAGATCATCAACCAATTCAAACTACCACAAATCAATCAAAGTTTTCTCTCTCACGTGGCCAATAAAACATACGCTAAGATAATTATAAGACCCAACTTGTACTTGTCGGTCTTATTTCTTTTGCATCTTTTAAAGGCTTCGTAAACATCTTTCTTCATAATCTTTTTCCCACTTTTCCTAAAATGATCTTTCACTATTCAACAATCTGCCCCTCCACTCTTATCTACATTTTCACAACCACCTGCATTTAAGCCGGTCACAAGTATAAATTCTTGCAACCCAAACCTTGCACGTTTATTTTCAATTTTAAACAATGCTTCTTCTTTTTTGGTCTTCATCCACCTCAAGAGTAATTGATGCACAAGCTGAGACGCCAACTTCATTTTTCTCAATTTCAGAAGTGGTCCAAAACAGCTTGTCTCAAACATATTTTTGTGTGTTGCATCTAACTTGTCAAATATTTCATCCACCATTCCAATTTTGCATCTATTCGTTATTGTTGCTTCAAGTCTTTCTTCATTTTCAATAACATCCATATTTTTCATTGAACTGCAAAATACAACTAGGTCAAGTTCATTTCAATTTTCACAATATCAACAAATCTGCTATAGAACACCAATGGTTACCTCTCCTCAACGCAAAAAATAAAGCAAACATAAAAGAAATACGAGCTTCAAAGTTAAAACCCATAAGAATCAATTTTGAATTAAATTAAGCCCCAATATAAAGCCCACCCGGATGGTAAAATGCACCGGATAAAACTGAAAGTACAACCAAAATGAGAAGCTTAGCGATCTCCAATTGTTGACACAAATCTTAAAAAGACACTCACTATCAAAACTCTAATTATTTTTTTAATTGCACGTCTACTTGACTGTTTGGAAAAGGCCCTTAAAATTGTAAGTTCTCCTCAACACCTCAAACCCAAAGGAAAATCCTTGCACCAAAAAATAAGAGATAAACTGAAGATCATATTTCCAGCTTATACATTCTCAAGGAACCAATAACAGGAGTTCACTGGCACAATGAAGTATTAGCAACAACTTATAGAAGCGTATATCGTTGCTTACTTTTGGCGTAAAATATCTTTCACATATGACATTGTCAAAAGTTTATTCTAAAAATTATGCCAAAAGCTGGAGGAGTTTCCAAAATCTATTTGGAGTTCAATCAAAACACTTGTAAGTTGCGCACTAAGAGCAAGGCTTGTGTCTTACACTTGGTTGATCTTGTGTCTTTAGAAATTAAAAAATGTTGATTGCATTTCTAATCAAATTGCTACATTTTATGATATTTTTAATGTGAATTTCCACCCTTTTAACTAATTACATCAAATTCAAACCTTCAACTCATAATCAATATGAAACATTGACAAAAAAAAAAAAACCCTAAAACCCAATCAATAAAATTTCATTACAAAATACGTATCAATGAAATCATGAAATGATGCAAAACATATAAAATGAAGAATACTTTCATTGATTTACCTTGTTGATCTTTGATTTTTACACAACTAAATGTTGAGTTTAACGTTAGAGAAGAGAGAATAGAAAGATAAAATTATAGTTAGGCAAACGGTGAAACTAGCAAAGACTTTTTACGAGCTAAGGTAACAAGGAAATGAAAAGAAGATGATTACAATAAGAGAGAATGGAGAAATGATGGATTCAATTTTGAATTTCTTAAATTGAGAAGTGAGGAATGGGGATGATGAAATCATACAAACCGTGTTTTTTATCATTTGGATTTGGGTTTAGAGGTAAGGGTATAAGTGTCTTTTTAATATTTTCTTACAATTTTAATTTTTTGTTTTGTTTTTTTTTTTTCCGGTCAAAGGCCTTTTACACAAAAAGGCCTTTGGAGGAGGTTATTTGAACTCATTCCCCAATGAATTTGGGCCTTTTCTTGACATTTTCACGCAGAGGCAGAGAGACAAAGGGAAATCGCGGCAGAGAGGAAAAACAAGGGAAAAGAAAAGGAAAAAAAAGGAAAAAAAGAAAAGAGAAGGAGAAGAAGAGAGGTGCCTGCCGGATTTTCGAGTTGGTCGGAAAAATCGACCTTAAAGCTTGGGTTCTCCATTTCTTCTCCATTTTCAAAAGGTAAGCAAGAACCTACTTATTTTAGAAATGAGGTTAAAAATTAGGATTTTTGCTTATGAGCTTAAATATGAATGTTATGAAAGGAGATGAGTTATTTTTAGTGACATGAGCTATATTTGCATGTTAAATGGAGGATTTGAATTGATGAAATTTTAGGGTTCTTGACTTAGTAGGTTTAATTAGATGTTTAAGTTATTTTAAGCATTTTAAGGCTTTTGTTGGTTTATTTATGTTATAAGCTTGGATTGATGATTTTAGTAAACCCTAGAATTTCTATTTAGGACCTTTAAGTGAATGTGATGTAAAGGAGATTATTTTTTAGCTTTATGGAAGATTAGGAATGGTTGAGAATGTTAAAGAGTATTATATGTTCTTGAATTAATAGAAATGGGTTTCTAGCTTGATGACTTTACTAAGAAAGTTAAGAAAATTATTCTTAGTGCTTCTTGAGATGGTTATTTATTGATTCAAGCAAACATATCTTATTTCGTGGAGGTGACGAGGAGGTTGGTGCGTGTGTGCACCAATCTAGTTCTAGTCAAAAATTACGTGAGTGGAAAAACTTATTTTTCGAAATAAGCATTTTATTATATTATATTAGTTAGTAAAGTTATATGAATTGTTTCATTATTTCAAAGAGCTTCAAATAAGTTACGTAAATTGCAAAATGAATTATTTTTCAAGTGTTTGACAAGCATGATTTTTAGTACAAGTTAGCTTTTATAAATGAGAATTTCAAGAAAGTTTATTTTAAAACCACCAAAAGTACCAGTGTGACCTTTACCCACTCTGCCTTGACCGGTGTGAATGTGTTTCCACAAACAGTATGACCGAGATATGATGATTTTACCCGCTCAAGACTAGTGTGAATCGGTTTCAAGTGTATGACCACTTTGGAAACAGATATCGATATCAAATTTCGAGATAATAGATCATGCGCTTCGCACTTTAAATTACAGCTTATAGTTTAATCAGATTACATTTTATTTGTAAACTACATTTATACTAGCATTTCTCAGTTTCTCTATGCTTACAGTTATTTTACTTATATCAAGTATAAGAAATTCTTAATCTTTACTGTTTACAAGTATTATAGAACGTTTCAGAATTTCAGTAAATATTTCTAAACAAGAAAAAGTATAATTATTTGCAAACTCTCCATTCACTGAGTTATAAACTCACATATTTCATCACTCTTTTCTTATTAGGACGCAGTTGATCTATTGAGCAGCTTTTGGGAGATTTTGCAAGAGCCACAGCCACTTGATCTAGTTAATTGTATGATTGCATCTTGTTAAGCAAGGTATTATCATGCATTTGTCCCATGTCCACTAGGTTTAGTATATTTCATTTTGGTATTGTTTGTGGCATGTACAAGTTAGATGGACTTGCCGCCTTTTTATGTAATTATTATATATTTGGGCCGTTTGGTAAAGGATAGTAGAATTGGTCGAGTTGGCTATATTTTATTTTCGATTGGTTCATATTTGGGTCAGGTGGACCTCAATTGATTTTGTATATACTTTGTGTTTGAGAAATTATTGCTTTTGAGGTTTGATTTAACTCAATTTACAAAGGAATTACAGCCAAAATTTTTATAAAATTTTTTTAGTCAAAGAAAAGTCAATAAGATCTAGAAAAGTCTAAGTAGTCTTAATGGTAGGTCCGGTATCTAGTTGGCATTCATTATCGGCGCACGGCATGTCTTGGGTCCACTAGGGGGTGATTCGGACGAATTCGTGTCAAACATAGTAACAAACCTTGCAACTTTGGTCTAAGATATGGATTTCCTCGTATCCATTAGTGCATCTGTAATCGTGTATCCGCCAAGACCAATGTCGGAATCAACACACGTGCTATTTTCTTGACAAGCAAATTGACTTGATTTACGAGCTTCAAAGACAAGTTTGATTGCCAATCACCTAGTCAATTACCATTGGAACAATTTCTATAATTATGGGTACAAAATTTTGATCGAGACATCGACGGTGAAACGATAGTTGCCACGCTCTCCGAGAAAGGAATAGCCACGGAGGTTCAACGACGAGACATTCGTGTGATTTCCATAGCTATTCAAGAAAGTAGTGTAGCTATTTAGGCCCTTGGGAATGGAGTTTTGACAACATCCAATTCCGAGCGAGGATTCATCAACCAAGTTACTACTTTGTGAACACATTGCGACATATAAACCGATTAAGTTACTAGATTTCACTCTTCCCATTTAGGAAACGTCATCACAACCCACAAGTATGAACTTATTTTTGATTGAAAAGTTAAAAGGCGAGACTTCTATACCATATATAGTTGAGGCATTGTCATCAATTACTCCAAAGAATTTCGGATTATAGCATCTAGAAGCTATCCCATTACTTTTGATACATATTTTGGTGTCTGATATATTGATAATATTGCCATTAGTTTTACTGATGAAGGGTTTTGGAGGGTTGAAAGATGTATCACGCTTGATGTCAAACGATGGGCTAATGGAACATCCCGCATCTAAACCGATGCCAAATGGGTATTGAACGGTTAAATTCCCACACTTGGTTGGGCAACCGGTAGAGGCGATAGTCTTTGTTGTTGAGGGTCCGGGTTGGTATAGCTAAGCTAACCGGAAGCCACAAGAGAAGCGAGAATGCAAGTTATTTGTTGCATCTTGGTACGATACCGAATGTCTTGTCAATGATTATAAGAATGCACGATCAATTGATCAATATAAAGAAGGTTTCTCTATCAATACATAATTCAAACAGAGTAACTTAAGTTCTTGAATTCAAACAGAGCGGCCTAAAATAATTGTTTTTCCATCAATATATAATCCTATCTTCTGGCATGGAAATTTCAATATAATCAAGATGGGCCCAGGTCAGAGCATTTTTAAAGCCAAGTGAAAATGACTTTTCTAATTTTTTTATTTGTGATCAAAATAGATTTCTTCTTATTTAAGTTCATTTTTTAGCATTGTTAAAAATAGTCTTTCTATCAAAGCATGATTTTTATCTCTATCATCTCGTTCTTTATCATATACCTACAAAAGTTTATGAGTCTATTAGAATTCTATTTACAAGAGAATACCATGTAGTAGGATACCATATATGTAATATTCCTATTCTAGGTAGAACTCTTTTTTCTTATATTCCTTTCCTTATTAGGTTTCTATTAGTCTATATATATATATATATATATATATATATATATATATCTTGTAATCCCATCATTATACACATTACATCAATATACGAGAGAAATTATTTCTCTACATATATTTTCTCTCATATTTTACATAGTATCGTGAGCGACGATTCTACGAGCAACGATGTCTGTCACAAACGATGATAGAAAAACCATAGAAGCGACGATTGCCCAATCGGATCCCATGGCGCAATCTGATCATCCCGGTTTAATCCCCATTTCTAAACCACTTAATGGAAACAATTATGGCACAAATACCATAGAGACGACGATTGCCCAATCGGATCCCATAGCTCTCTGAAAGAATCCGATCATCCCAGCTTCATCCTCGTTTCTAAACCACTTAATGGAAACAATATGGCACAAACACCATAGAGACAACGATTGCCCAATCGAATCTCATGGCTCTACAGCAATCTGATCATGAAGGGCAACATTCAATCAATTCAATCAATTGGAGATCGAACCGAAATGGTGACAATCGGCCAACCGAAAATCGGTCGGACCGGTCTACCGATTCGTCCAACCGGTCAACCATTTCGAACGGAAAAGGGCAGAAACAGTACACCCACTGTAGGATGACTTTCCACATTATTGATACCTGCTATTTCATCTATGACTTCTCTCCAGGGCACAAGTTTCATGGAAAGGACGTGAAGCCACGAAACAAACGCTTCACAAACACTACAACCGCTTTTACACTTGACCCTAAGAAAGGTAGAGTAACGACCTATGTTCCATGCAACAATCAGATTGCAGATTTACATACTAAAGCATTGGGCAAAGAGGCATTTCACAATTTCACTCACAAGTTGGGTACTTTTGACATCCATGCTTTAACTTGAGGGGGAGTATTAGAATTCTATTTACAGTAGAATACCATGTAGTAGGATACTATATATGTAATGGATTAAGCTACTTGTACCTACAGCCTTACCACCTCTTTTACACCATGATGATGTGGCAAAACAGTTTAATAACCAATCTGCCCTTTCAGCTAAATCCCAGCATTGTATGTAAAATAGAAATCATTTCAATTTGTATAACATAACCGTGGAAAGAGAGAGACCCAAGACCGTGAAAGAAAAATGATACATTCGGCTCAAACCTCCATTCGAACTCTTCCACCGTCGTTCATCTCAAACCTCTATTCGAACTCCTCTAGCCCGTCGTCATTGGTGGTCGCATCCTAGAGAAAAGCTGGGCCAAGACAACGACAAAAAAAGTAAGTAATGATTTATTGGCTAATTTATGGAATCGATCGCCATGTTCGAATTAGGGTAAGATTCGTCGTCATCGGCGATTATGGGATTCGTAACGTGGATAAAGTATGCATTGTGTTTTTATTTTCAGATTCTTGTTGTTATTTTATCTGTGGAAAATTCTTAATTAGGGCTTATGCGAATTAGGATTTTCATAAATGCTCTATTGGTATTTTGTTTTTCGAAATTTGATTGTAAGATTTTATTGATAAATCTGTACATACAAATACAAATGAAAACAAGCAAATACAAGAATGAACCGATGTGAGAAAATAAATGAAAAGAAATATGACCAAAGAATTATTTTACAATTTATTGATCAGAAATTTATTGTGATAAGTAATTACATTGTTGATAATTGATTACAATTGTGAATGGAACAGAGTTTTACAATGATAGGAAAGAACAAAGGAATTTGTCATAGTTGTAGACGGTCAGGGCACTACTTGTCAACATGTCCAAAAAACAACGATGTCCGTATGTGTTAATGGCTTTGTGAAATGGATAGAGGTCGAGAAGAAGTCTGCGAACATAGGGAGATTATTCTTTTGTTGTAGTAGTAATTGTGGATATTTTAAATGGAGTGATGACAACCTCAATAGTGCTTATGATGTAGGTGAATCAAGTTGCGTTGCTTCAGGTAGTTCTACGTCGAAAGATGAAATCGAAGAATTATCACGTATATTCAAAATATTTTCTCAAATAACCGAACGACAAGATGTATAGATATCGGTAAACGTCACCATTCGCAAGGGCAAAGGAAGTACGGACGAGAACAACAAAGGGAAGGACAAGACAAAAATGAATTAGAAATATTTGTTAATGTATTGGATCTATTTAGTTGTATTAGGTAGTTTCTTCTCAATTTCATGAAATTAATGAAGCTAATGTAGTTGATTCTTATCAATGTATGAAAGTGTTGTGGGTTCCATATTTCAGATCCAATTCATTACTTGAATGTGCATGATTGTAAGAGACTTCTCAATTCATCACTTCAATTTGCATGATATTCGGACAGCAGTAGGACATATGAGAATTGAACTAAACCATAGAAATTGCATATTAAGTGTATTGTCAAACCAATGCTATTCTTTGTTATAATTAGACATTTTGTATTTTTACAAGCTTCCCAAACGATTGTAATAAATTTAAAGCATAGAACCTGTGAAAATTTGTCCATTGAAATTAACTATTCAAGAATTGAATAACTTTGGCGATGAATTTCGAAGCTTAATGTTCTGGGTTACAATTGCATACAATTTTGCATAGAATCGGTGAGTTTTAGCAGTTTGTAAGGGAGGACTTCTATGTATGTATACTTTGTAAACCATCCATTACACTTGTACAATTTTACATTATATACATGTTTCAAATTTCAGAACACTAATGTGTGTAGCAGAAACCCATCACAACTTTTGAACTTGAGAATTCAACTGCATAAAACTTATTTGAAATATTTGGAATTACCAGAGCATTACCAGCAAAAAAAAACTATAGGCTACAGCTTAGAAGAGAAGTCTTTCCTTCACATACAATTGCAAAAGTATCAATTAATGTCAATGAAAATAAGAATATTCTCCTCTTTCTTGGTTTGTTTATGAACCCCGCACTTATGTAGACACAATTTTATAAGGGCGTGAACCGATCAAGGACCTGGGAGTCCTCAGATTGAGCAAATAAATTGTTCGATTGCAATTTTTCAGCCCGGAAACTCGAACAACCGATATTTATTGACCATTGGTGGAGACCCAAATGGCACAAGCCAATTGATGATCTGGTGGTAAGGATACGTATACTGGACTAGTGGGATTTAGCGCAAGATTATTTTCACAATCATGGACTGGGAGTGTGAGCTTCAAACAGAGAGCTAACCTCAAGTTTTCATCCCTAATGCCAGAATTTTCATCCCTAATAAACATTCATTTCTAGACCCATAAATAAATAGATTCACGCATGATCACATACAATTTTTCAAGGACATATGACAGCCCATTACAACAACACCCTGCATGAGCAAATATTCGACCTTCAAGGTAATATGAAATCCATTACAAAGAACACACCTTTGGAGCACACATAATTTTACAAATGAAATATGACAATTACATGTTAAGTCTATGAATTGGTTAACTAGTACACTCATCCGCTTACGTCATGAAGCGCGTCCTCTACGAGATGTTGATGAACATTCAAATTACGCTCCAGCTGAAATGTAGGCATGAAATTGCTCCAAGGTTGAAATTGATCACCCTATAATGGTACACATCCATTTGAATTTTTTTTTTCAAAATACGCCTATAAAATTAGATTAACCATTACAAAATGTATTTCTTACCAGGTTAGGTAATAAGACAGGATTGTAAGGTTGCATTGATGGCTGAATGGATGCACCAATTTTGTCCATAACAGGTTGCACAATCTTCCTTGATTTGTTTCCTTTTGAAGGAACCTGTAATAACAATAAGACAAGTTAACTCAAATGTAAGTACATGTACATTGAAGAAAAATTAAATGTAATATGATCTACCTTAGGTTTCTTCGAACTTGCTTCCAACGGACTTTTCCTACGAAGCTTCTTAGGTGCTCCTTTAGTTCGTGATAATTTCATATCCAAAATTTTCTCCATTGCATTTTTTCCACCTTCGGTACTAAGTGAGCCTATTTGCACACTTTGTTGGGAAAGTGTATTACTACAAGCAATCGGGTCTCGATCTCGGTATAGATATGTCATTGGAGTGACATTCGATCCATTCCATAATCTCCGGCTTCTTTCTTCATCATCTCGCTACCAAGTCTCGCTACCTTTGCAAATGCTAGACACAATCGATCATAACGTACTTGTCCAGGATTAGTAATCCAACCATCGTAGTTGATTTTAACCCTTGTACAGGCTCGGCTTACATCTCTCCTCTATCTCCTCAGGATGTACGCATCATGAAGTTTTGTAATATCATTACGGATCAATACTGTTATTGCATGTTTGCATAATATTCCCCTAAACTCAAATAAGTGACAGCTGCAAACAATATGGCATATATCTCTTTGAAACGAAACCGTAAACAATTTTTTTTCACTGCCTCATTGAATATGATATCCTCGCGTACCTCGTACACCGTACAAAACAACCCTCTTGAGTAGATATAACCTCACAATACACTTTTCTAGTAAATTCCTCTTGAAACTCTCTAAATTTTGCAATGGTGTAAATTTCTTGAAATTGCTTCTCCATCTCATACTTAGTTGCACATGCGACCATTTGGAAAAATGACTTAAAATCTGCATGAAACTCCTTTTCCACTTTACTCCTCATTGCACGTTCATATTGTTCGACAAATTACTTTAAAGAGGTTTTCGAATAGACATACCCATCAAAGAATGCATGAATACCCTCACTACGTTGAGTAGTGGACATCTCCGCCCAGAAACTAGTTTTCAAGAAACATGGAACCCATCGACTTCTATCTTTGTAAAGACCAGCCAACCAATCGTTGTCATGTAAATCAAACATTTCAAACATCCTACTCCAACCATTCTCAAAATCTGTTGGGCTCTGTGAATCATATACTAAACTATGTATAGCAGAAAATATGAAACCTTTACGATTGTTGTTCCCAAATTTTTCTGGTAATTTTTTCATTATATGCCACAAACACCACCTATGCCTTGTTGTTGGAAAAACGATATGAATTGCATTTTGCATAGCCCTATCTTGATCGGTAATAATTCTATTGGGAGCCTGACCATTCATACATTCTAGCCATGTGTTGAATAACCAAACAAATGTCTCTGTGTCCTTATTAGATACTAATCCACATCCAAGTAATGTTGATTGTCCGTGATGATTCACTCCAACAAAAGGGGCAAAAGGCATATCATATTTATTAGTCAGGTATGTTGTATCAAATGTCACTACATCACCAAATTCTTTATATGATTGTTCACACCTATTATCTCGCCCAAAATACGTTCTTCAATCGACATTCCTCGCCTAAGTCCATATTAAAGTAAAATTCGTGACAATTTGTTTGCATTTTGAAAAATACACCAGATTGTCACAAAGATCTCCTTCCCAAGTCTTAACCGCTTAACTTTCTCAATGTAGTTCCTACAATCTTTTTCAACATCATTACATTCAAGCTTCCATTTCACATGTGCTCTAACTTGTCGGTTGCATCTATACATTCTTGATTTGGAAGGGCTTGTTTCATGATTATGTTCTAGATTAATTGTGTTAATTCACCATAATCCACTAATATCTGAAACTGCTGTCAGTCTAGCTTGACACCCTGTTTGAATAGTTGGTTGGGGCTTCATAGAAGTGCTCGTACTACTACTTCTTCGACCTTTTCGACTACATGTTAATGTCACATATCTTAGAATCCCATCATTCCCTTCCTAGAATTTCGTTTTCTAATTGGAAAACCTAGATGATAAGCGTATCTTTTGTAAAATTCGAAAACTTTATTTTCATCCTTAAATTTCATCCCAACCTTGGGCACAATCACACTATTTTCCCCCAAGATGTCATCATCCAGCTTATTCACATTCTCCCTTACTTTGTCAATATCAGATTCTTCAACATTATTGTCATCCACATCTCCAACATTCATATCAACCATCTCATCATCAAAATAGAAATTATTGTTTCCTCGAAAAAAAAATCATTAAACACACCTACTTACAGAAATGACATAATGAATATTAAACAATCTACACTTACAGACAATAAATACACCACCATTAAAGAAACTTCAATTCGGAAATTTTTCTTCAATACATTACAATAAAGGATTAAGCTACTTTTTCAATCAATGTCTGAGAATCCATCTTCCAAAAACAAATAAATTGATATTCTTTTAATCATATTCACATGTGAATACAAAGTTCAATTTCAAACATTTCCCTTCAAATAACACATTTACCTTTATCCATTATTCTCTTTATCCATTATTCTCTCGATTTTGTCGAGGTGGAATAAGCACGCAATAATACCAAGATTCAAGCTGGAACGCGATGGACTACCAAGATTCAAGCTTGAAATACATTTTCGCCATCGAAATTTTGGTCGGTAGATAAAATAGGAATATCGGAAATTCTGGTATGCGCGACAGAATAGGAAGATCGAAAATTCTGATAAGCTTGACTAATAGGAAGATCTTCCACAATTTTTTTTTTTTTTCACTTTACTCTTTCCTCTTTCCAAAGAATATTCCTCCCAAGCTTCTTTGTTCAAATTTCCTTTTGGCAACTTTTACTTTTCTCTTTTGTTCCCGCTCATTTGTTGTCTTTGTCCTTTTGTTCCAACTTTATTCACTTATTTTATTTCTTTTTTTTTTTTGCCACATCATCATGGTGTCAAAGAGGTGGTAAGGCTGTGGGTACAAGTAGCTTAATCCATATGTAATATTCTTATTCTAGGTAGAACTCTTTTTTCTTATATTCCTTTCCTTACTATGTTTCTATTAGTCTATATATATATATATATATATATATATATATATATATATATATATATATATATATCTTCTAACCCCATTCATTATACACATTACATCAATATATAGAGAGAATTATTTCTCTACATATATTTTCTCTCATAATTTACAGTAGTCGAACTCTTGAAATTTATTGTTCATATTTACTCCTTATCTCTCTGGTATGGGCAGAGTTAAAATGAAGAAAGGAGAAACCCTTCTCATTAAAAATGATTGACTAAAGAAAGAAATTAATATTGTAAGAAAATTTTAAAAGCAGATATATTTTATTTTGTTACGTTACTTTTGGCCTTAATAGACTTTGTCAATGGCATTGACAGTAGCATTTATTTATTTTTTATTGAAGAGTTATATATTGTTAAACAATATTAAATAGGACAAAGAGAAGAAATGGACAATTGACTTCAGACAGTGATGTTGGGCTAGGTTTGATTTCAAATATAATAATATAATATCACTGGATAATATTAATAAATAACATTTTAATTTTTAATTTTTTTAGTCCATTTTATTGGGTTAAAAATACTGATAATCATTTAACCGATAACGAAATTTCATGTTGGTTAGTCAACTTAATTTTATTATAATTTGATTGTTGAAGATTTGAAGTTCTGATTTTGTTTCAGCTAAAGCACTCCTTCAACTTTTGTCATTAAACACTGATGTTATGAGACTAATTTCGAAAACACAGCTTTACTATAAAATTGCTGGACTCGACATGGCCAATGACAGTCAGTAAACTTCTTCTTTTCAATTTTTATCTTTTTAGTTGAATGTATTAGTTCAAATAAATAATATATAGAAATTAGTGTAAAATAAATATACATCTTTGTGATTTTATAATTGGCAACACTTTACAGTTTAATACATGCACATTTCAACTAAGCTGGCACTTGAATAACCAATCATTTGTGATTTGTAGGGGCAAAATCTGCATTCTACCTGCATCTACACACCCACAACTTTAATTGTTTCCCGCATTTTTCTTTAGTTTTTTCGTTTGTTGAATTTGTTTGGTTATTGATGTCATAATTGTATTGTTGCTGTTTTGGACGTCGAAACAGTTAGTAGATCACGTGAATAACCATAACCAAAAGTATAGAGTACGTATTCTCTTTTGATATCACCTTGTAGAATACTTTCAATTATTATTAACTAGTTTAGGTTTTCAATGTAGTTAAATAACTCATTATAATTAAGTAGACCGTCCCTCCTATTTAGAAATTTGACAAATAATCACAACTATTAACTTAAACCCTTTAAAATCTTGGATAGACACTTTTTCTTTTGTTTTATTTGCTTAATTACAATAATTGTTTGACTTTTATTGACTATTATTTATAGCTCGATTGATCTATAAAGAAATTATTTTTCAATATAATTCGAGATAGAAAGTCAAGGATTTGAAAAATATATCATGACCGAAAAAAGAATTTGGCTATTACGGAATGTGAACGTTTTTGGAGATTAGGTTTGGTCCGAACAAACACATAGCTATTGAGATAGTAAATAACTCGAATGAAGATGATCGAACCAACCAAGTGTTGGAAATGGTGTTTAATTAAGTTGGATTTGACCAACTTTGACCAAATAATTGATTGGATTCCGTTAACCAATTGAGGTGGAACCTTGGTTTAGCACGGTCTACTCCGCGAGTAGATGTTCATTGTATATTTGGTTCTGCAAAACTATTTCTGAGTGAATGAGAAATGATAGCCAAAAGTGGGCACATTAAACATGAAATATAAAAGGTAAATTGGAGAAAAAGTGGAAACCTTGTCCCACATCGGAAAATGAATAGTAACTTTATCTATTTATATAACCCAAGATTGGAATTGGGTTTGGACCCCAAGGAGTACCACAAGTATTTGGAAGGTGAGAGACCTAGACCCTATTGGGTTCGGTCCAAAGCCCACACGCGCGCGTCACCGTCGGCCGGGCCGGGCTCGTGGGTCGTGGGTATCGAGATTGGGCTTAGCCCAATATAAACTTTTTGGACAAATAAATTAAATAATTATTTATGTTATTTATGTTATTTAATTATCCTTCCAATAAATTGTCGAAACGTGGTATCATCAGATTGCAACACGTGTCTTAGAAGTTTCCAGATTCTGTCTCAAAAGACACATCAATTCGGACACAACTTTTCATTCCAAGTGCTGTGTCTTTTGGCATTCTTTAAATAAGTCCCCCCAGTTTCGAATTGGCACATGAAAAAAAAATTGAACTACCAAATATATCGTTTTGCACCATGCATTT